>CAXIVR010000006.1:57940395-57970395 GCA_964035755.1 Teleogryllus oceanicus | reverse complement strand
AACTATTGCGAATTTTGCATTTCTGTTTGCACTGCCGTGTTCAGGACATTCTGACTTTTCAGAAACATTCATTTGCCTCATTCGGACAAAAAATACAGCTTGAAGACGCTTTCTCCCGTTTCAGTCTATTTTCCGTATTTTATGTACGTTTTCGCTTATTCCAGGAAAATCAAGCCTCAGAGAGAAACATGATCTTTACCATTGTAATCGCCATTAAATTTCAATTTAGGACGGCACTTTTCAGAAGAATCGACGGCCAGAATGTCCTGAAAACGGCAGTGCAAACAGAATTGCAAAATTCGCAATAGTTTAGGAGATACAAGCGTTTAACAAACCCTTTTTTGGGGCCCAAACAAAAAAATTTTAACGCCCCCGGGGAAAATTTTTTTCCTTTCGCCCGGACATCGAATCTTAAAAAGGACCCAAGAATTTAATAGAAAAATGAAAGATATTTTTTTGAGGCTTGTTTTCCAATGCGAAACGTTCATAAAATACGGAAAAAAATAAAGGGAAAAAGGCCCCCGGACCCGTATTTTTGCCCGAATTAGGCAAAAAGTATGATTCTGAAAGGTCAGAATGCCCAAACGGCAGTGCCCAAAAATTGAAAATTCGCAATGTTTGGAGATATAGCGTTTAAACAATCCCAATTTCGGTCCAAACGTAAATTAAACGACCCTGTTGAATTTTAAAATTTCGACCGGACATCGAATCTTACGAAAAGTAGCGTCCTAACTCGAAATTTAATGGCGATGACAATGGTAAAGATCCTTGTTCTCTCTGAGACTTCGTTTTCCGGGAATTAGCGAAAACGTTCATAAAATACGGAAAATAGACTCAAACGGTAGAAAGCGTCTACAAGCCGTACTTTTCGTCCGAATGTGGCATGTGAGGTATGTTTCTGAAAGGCCAAAATGTCCTGAACACGGCAGTGCAAACAGAACTGCAAAATCCGCAATAGTTTCAGAGATAAGAGCATTTAAAGCCAATCGCCATTTTCATGTAAAAATGGCAAAATTTAATTGACCTCCCCTGTTGAATTTTTAAAATTTCGACCGGACATCGATTCTTATGAAAAGTAGCGTCCTAACTCGAAATTTAAGGGCGATTACAATGGTAAAGATTATTTTTCTATCTGAGGCTTCTTTGGCAATTCTGTTTCCACTGCCGTGTTCAGGACATTCTGGCCTTTTTAGAAACATACCCTATTTGCATCATTCGGACGAAAAATACGGCTTGTAGACGCTTCCTCCCGTTTCATAGTATTTTCCATATTTTATCAACGCTTTCGCATATTCCGGGTAAATGAAGCTTTAGAGAGAAAATGATCTTTACCATTGTAATCGCCATTAAATTTCGAGTTAGGACTCTACTTTTCAGAAGAATCGATATCCGGTCGAAATTTGGAAAATTCAACAGGTGGGGGTCGATTAAATTTTACTATTTTCACACGAAATTGAGGATATGCTTTAAATGCTCATATCTCCTAAACTATTTCGAATTTTCAATTCTTTTTGCACTGCCGTGTTCGTGACATTATGGCCTTTCAGAAACTCACTTCATTTGCCACATTCGGACGAAAAATTCGGCTTGTAGACGCTTTCTACCGTTTCAGTCTATTTTCCGTATTTTATGTACGTTTTCGCTAATTCCCGGAAAACGAAGCGTCAGAGAGAAAAATGATCTTTACCATTGTAATCGCCATTAAATTTCGAGTTAGGACGCTACTTTTCAGAAGAATCGATCGGTCCGGTCGAAATTTGAAAAATTCAACACGGGGAGTCGATTATTATTTTCTATTTTCACACGAAAATTGGGATTGGTTTTAAAAGCTCATGTCTCCTGAACTATTGCCTATTTTGCAAATCTGTTTGCACTGACGTGTTCAGTACATTCTGATCTTTTAGAAACATACCGTGATTAATGTAAGCATCTCTTCATTAATCTAGGAATTCTACCATTACCGTGTCTTTTTATTTACGAATCAGTGGTTTTTGTCAAAAATGACTTGCTCAAGGGTGGGAATATATTGCATCTTAATTAATATGGTACAGTATCAACAGCTCATTACAAAAAATTCACATACAATACATGTACATTATTTTACAATACTTTGCCAGATGACATTAAACGATTAAATTCAATAGAAAAGTTTAAATCCCAAGTGAAATCGTTTCTGCTGCATAACTGTTTCTATGCAATTAGAGACTATACTGAGCATCACAAGAAAAGTAACATTAATTTTAACAATGATACATAATGCATTATTTACCATTTGGACTGTATAAATGAGTATAAACAACCTGTAACAACTATTGTACTACAGTTTCCCGGGGTCAAATGACCCTCCATCTCGATCAGGTTTTTCGTCCAGTTTCCTGATCCATAGAGCAAATGCTGAGATGGCCCTTGTTTTGCTTCTGGACATAAATGTAACTTCATTTTCTGTCACGTCTTCTAGAATTCAGTGGAAATACAATTATTCAAATTATCGTTTCCATGTGTTCATGGCAGAAGTAATAAGAGCCAAAATTTATTGCTTATTTATCCTTGAAAATAGATTTTATTACATGGGAGTTTTTGTTTTTCTCTCCTTTCAAAATTCAAAATTTATTGCTTGTTTATCCTTGAAAATAGATTTATTACATGGGAGTTTTTGTTTTTTTCTCCCATTCAAAAATTCAAAATTTAAGTAGTAAATGAGTTAGTGTAGGGATCACAGAATTTTGAAAATATGCACACAATTCACTTTTCCCTATAGTACGTCATACGCAGTTTTTAACTGTTTTTTTTTGACGTAAAATAAATTAAAAAATGCCTCATTTGCCTCATTCGGACAAAAAATACGGCTTGTAGACGCTTTCTCCTGTTTCAGTATATTTTCCGTATTTAATGTACGTTTTCTCTAATGCCGGGAAATAGAAGAATGTACATTCCCACCTGAGATATGGCATGGATTCTAAGGAAGCTCATCCTTTAGTGCCCAGACATTTAGATTGCAAAAGAAAATTATCCGAATAATGAAAAAATCCCATCCACGTGATTCCTGCAAGCCTCTTTTCATTGAGCTTGGAATCTTACCATTGCCTTGTTTCTTTATTTACGAAGAAGTAGTATATGTCAAAACTGACTTACTAAACGGCGGGAACACATTTGTATGTAATAATGATTTTTAATGTTACAACACGACGTAGAAATCATGTTCATCAAGTGTCAGTATCAACAGCTCACTACAAGAAATCCACATGCAATAAATGTACGTTACTTTACAACGCATTGCCAGATGAAATTAAACAATTAAAATTGGTACACAAATTTAAGTTAAAAGTAAAATCTGTTCTGCTGAAAAACTGTTTCTATACAATTAGAGACTAAACTGATCGTCAAAAAGAAAAATAATGTTTACTTTAACAAAACAATGATATAGTACAATCAATTAGTTTACATTTGCATTGCATAATTTTTAAGAAAGACTTAAATTCCTGTAACAAGTAATGCACTTCAGCTTCCGGGTCAATGACCCCCATCTCGATCGGGTTTTTGTCCAGTTTCCCTGATCCATTGAGCAAGAGATTGATTGATTGATTGATTGATTACTTAGTGTTTAAAGGGCGCTTCAACTGCCAAGGTCATTGGCGCCCATGTCAAAGTATTTAAAGGGGTAGATTGAGTAAGTTTGCAAAAGCAACTTACCCGCTAATTAAAAGCATGAACATTACTTAAAGGGCATGAATCCGCAATAGTGTACGACTAAATAAGGCAGAAGGGAAAAAATAACAGACTCGTAAAATTTATCATAAAAAGTAAAATTGGCTGTAAAGGGCCACAAAACAAACTACATAAGATACCGTCCATGTCACTCAAATAAAATTACGTATTCCACTTTCTCTCAAAAAACAAAAGTTTTGAGAGTGCAGAATCGTCGTCCCCAAGCACCTCTCGTAGCGAGTTGCCCAGGCTATGCCTTCGTCGGCTGTTATCGAATTTTGTGCAATGCAGCAGGACGTGTTCCACAGAAAGAACCGTCCGGCATGTGTCACAGATGGGAGGACTTTCCCCTCGAAGGAGGAAACTATGGGAAAAGTGGCAGTGTCCAATACGAAGGCGGGTTAAAATTACTTCCTCGCGCCTACAGAAGCGGGATGAGGAGCGCCAAGGATTTACGGAATTCTTAATCGCGCTAAGTTTAAAGTAGTATTGTGCCACTGTTTGCCAGCTCTAAGTACGGATTGTTTCAACGAAGCCTTAACATCCGACAATGTAAAGGGATGTCAATTTTATCCTATGGGTCGCTGATTCGCCGCTCGGTCGGCCAGCTCGTTCCTGTGATGTTCATGGCCGGGAAACCCCAATAAGGACCAGGTCATAGTGGCAAGACCGAAGACGATGAATGAGGTTCTGAACTGATTTTATCAGGTGTCTGACGACGGGCGTGACTGCTTGAAGGAGCTGAGAGAGTCAGAACAGAGAACAACACGCCGCAGCCTCGCTGACTCGATGTATTTCAGGGCCCCAGAATTGCATACATCTCGGCAGTAAATACACTGCACTGGGAATGTAGTCGATATGATTTGGTGGTCTTGATACAATAAAAACTACATGCCACTGCATCGTTGCACGATGAACCATCTGTATATAGAATAGATGGTCGGATAGGCTTCCCTATGCCTGAAACTGCATCTGGTAAACCAGAGGACTAGCGATATGTTTGGAAAGATTGGAGAGTCTAAAGGTCAATATTGGGGAGCAGAAGCTTCCAAGAGGGGATCAGGTCGCTTGGGGCTTTACAGGCGTGGAAGTTCGACATTAAGTCCCGCAAAGATTTCTTAATCGTATGCCTGGGGGCTGGGGTAGTGATGTTCGAAGTATGTACGATGATTCATATTTTGGGTGGATAATAATTCGGCGACACGGATGGCTTGGAGACCCGACACTTAGCTCCATAGGACGAAAATAGAATAGCTCGCCTTCTTTCCAGGGATGGCTCCCCAGCTCAGTTAGAATGCACTCAATTCGGCTGGTGCGGTATGCACCTGTTGCAAGGCGGATACCAGCCTGGTGAATGGTGTTAATGGGCCGAAGAGTGGAAGGGCTGCCGAACCATACACTTCACTACCGTAATCCAAAACTGAGCGGATGAGTGATTTATATAACCGCAATAGGTAGTGCGGTCGGCTCCCAAGACGTACCACTCAGCAATCGAAGGGATTGAGGGAGACGCATCTCGATTTTAGTGTGCGGATGTAGCACGCCACGTTGGACTTGTCAAACGTAAGTCCAAAGAACCTGGCAGAGTCGGCGAATGAAGCGGATTCCCTCCCAGGTAGAGGCTGGATCGCTGTGCAAGTGATATATTCGGCAGAAGTGTACCCCAGTAGATTTACTAGGCGAGAATTTAAACCTGTTGACAAGCTCCATTCATGGAGCTTGTTGAGCACCAGTTGGAGTTGCGTCTGGATCACACCGATGCTACGGGACGAACAATAGATGGCAAAATCGTCCACAAACAGCGATGCCTTAACTGGTTCTCGCACGACCGACGCTATACTGTTTATGGCAATAGCAAACAGAGTGACACTAGCACCGACCCTGGGGAATGCCGTTTTCGAGAGGGTGACTGCTGACAGTTTGTCACCAATGCGAACTCGGAATGATCTGTTCGATAAAATTTTTGGAGGAATAAGAGGTTTCCCCTTAATCCCCACGAGTGCAGGGTTCGCAAAATGCCATACCTCCAGGTGGTGTCGTAGGCCTTTTTATGTCAAATAGTACGGCCACAAAGTGTTGTCTCAGGACGAAAGAGGTTGATATTTCGGTTGCCAAAGTGACAAGATGGTCCAAGGTTGACCGGTGTTTCCTGAAGCCGCACTGGATTGGTGTGAGCAGGTTTCTGGGCTCCAGGGTCCAGACTCAAGCGCTGGCTTACCATCCGTTCCAATACTTGCACAGGCAGCTGGTGAGGCGAGGGGTCAGTAGCTCGATGGCAACGACCTATCTTTTCCGTCCTTCAAAGCTGGAATGACTATGGCTTCTCGCCATTGAACGGGAATGGTGTGCTCTTCCCAGATACGATTAAACAAGAGGAGAAGGAATTGCATTGCTTCATCAGGAAGATGTTGTAGCATTAGATTATGTTCCCGTCAGGACCTGGAGGCAGTTCTTTTCACCAATGAAAGAGCGCAGCGCAATTCCGACATGGAAAAAGGGATGTTGTAATCAGCAGTCTCTCTGGAGGAAAATTCCAGCGGACGACACTCCATCCTCTCTTTGATCAAGTGAAAATCAGGAGCGTAGTTCGCCGAGCTTGACATCTGTTCATAGTACGTGGCAAGTTCCTCTACAATCTCATCTGAAGAATGATCATTTCACCATTTTGAAGACATGGCACCGTGTTTGGAGAAGAGTGTCTTTTATCTGGCGGATTCTTCTCCATACCAGGCGTGGTGGCGGTGACAGTTCAGGAGGAGACGTATGTCCACGATTCCTTTTCTCTCTACTTATTCTCCCTGCCTCGCCCTACATCTTTGTATTCGATAAGGTTGTCCACAGTTGGATAAAAGTCTAAGACGTGCATGTGCCTTTTTCGAGCGCTGACCGCTCTAGAGCAGATCCTCACTCCACCAAGGCACAGGGATGTGTCGTAGACAGCACGCAGACTTCGGGATTGCAATGGTGGCTGCGCGAAGAACGGCGTCAGTGAATTGGGCGACTAAGGCATCGACGTTACTTGAACGGTTCTCTGGAATGTTTATTTCCTCGCTGAATGTATTCCAGTCAGCTCGATGGATTACCCAGCGAGGTGAACGGGTAGCGTCTAAACTAGGAATATTAGCGTACCATGGTAGGAAAGTGGTCACTCCCGTGTAAGTCATCAAGAACAGTCCACTCTAAGATGGTAGATAGAGATGGACTGCAGAGTGCCAGATCTATTGACGAGAAAGTGTTTGACGCTGTGGAAAAATGTGTATTTTCCCCGAGTTCAGAAGAATTAGGATCTGCTGGTCAATAATATTTTCGACAATAGTACCTCTGGGGCATGACCTCGTGCTACCCCAGGCGGGATTGTGGGCATTAAAGTCACCCACAATAAGAAAAGGGGGCGGGCAGCTGAGAAACAACTTCTTCGAGTTCCTCTTGTGACACGGCTTGGCCAGGTCACTGTATATATTGCACACCGTCAATGAAAGGACGGCAGATATATACGGACGCATACAGTTTGAAGGTGGGCTGAACGATATGTTCCTCAGAAAACAGATGGTCTCGGATAAGAACCGCGACACTCCGTGAGCACGAAGTCCGGCATCTTGGTCAAACCGATAGGTTTGAAATCCGCCAGGCAGAGGGGGGGGTTAGGAAGAAGATGAGTTTCCTGGAGACATACTATAAATGGTCTGTGGCGGGAGATATGAGCTTCAATTCTTCTAAATGTATGCGAAACCGTTCAAGTTCCATGAGAGAGCCATTCAAGAAATTATTATTTCTTTGGTGCCTTCTTTTCTTTCTACCTTCGTAAAAAAGAGCTCTTGAGGTGCTCCCCATCAACAGCAGTCGTCCTGACTGCTGCTGGATAGGTCGCCTGTGTCAGGGGGGTCCCGTGTTTTGACACAGGTGACCGAGATCTAGAAGGTTGGAAGATCTTTCAGTGTGAGTCTCGGCAATGGGAGGAGGACGAGACTTCGGACGAATTTTGAGTTGGTGTCGATTTCGATTGGAATCAGTTTCATAGGGAGCTCAGTATAAGTTTTTCGATGGCTGGAGTTTTTTGCTGTTTATTTTGTATTTGGTTGGTATAATAACTTTTCCCCTTGGATACAGGCCGTATCTTCAGGAAGTCTATGGAGCAACCTGGCAGGAGAAATGCGCTGCGGGCTGGAGTGCATTGGGTTTGGCAGCTCACGGTTACCACCGGGGCACACTAAGTGCTGGAAAGGATCGTGACATGTCTACTGGATTCCTTGCTTGGAATCGACGCTTCGCCTCAGGAAAGAAACTTTTCTGTCACTCGTATCTTTGGATTTCCTTTTACGGAGATAGATTGACACTGGTTGAAATTGGCTGCATGGTTGCCTTCACAGTTAAGACAGTGCGGTGGTCTGTCGCAGGGTTGTGGGTCGTGCGCTGGTGTTCCGCACTTCGCATACTGCGCTAACGACATGCAGCGTTGCTTTAGTATGACCAAACCTTTGGCAGCTTGAAACAGCGCAAAGGGTTCGGAACATATTGTCGCACACGGAGGTTGTAAAACCAGTACTTATTTTTTCTGAAGGGACGGACGGTGAAATGTAAGGATCAGGGGCGAAGTGGGGTTAATTTCCCTGCTCCTTCCGTCTGATCCTATACACTTCAGTGACTCCAAAACCTCAAAGAAGTTCGACAGATCTTCATCACTTTCAGAAGTAAAGTCCTCGTGAGTTTTAACGCCTTTACAAGTTCAAAGTCGGGTGATTCGACACCACCTGATGCCGGCAATCTGCTTGGTTTTAATTTTTCCAATTTGTTCGTCGGTGCGTGCTTCAAAGAGAATGGTACCATTTCTTTGTCGCACGATCGCTTGGAGCTTACCAAACTCGTCTTCAATGGTTCGCGCCAGACGGACAGCACTTATGCTTTTAAAAGTTTTCCCTTCCTCGGCGCATGCCATGAGGAGAAACAGGGCTTCTTCGGTTGATCATCTTTTTTTTGCGAAAAACTATTCAAATCCCAGTTCTCAAAACATCTCCTCTTCCTTGCGGAGGAGGGCGGGGTTTTTTCTGCTCCATAGAGTAGAAGACGGTTCATCTCCGTGCTCCCACCCACCATGGAGTCCAACAAAGGGGCACCCACTGGGGTGCCAGGGGTTTGGGACAGAGATATAGTAGGAGATGTCACAGCGCTGCCGCCGTGGATCCCCGCTCACCCTGGAGTTCGGCACAGGGCCTAGTCCAAGCCGATAAATCGGGAGTGGGTTAGCTCCCGACCGCCCATCTAGAAGAGTTCGAGGCCAAAGCAGGCGTATTGAAGCCTACAAGGAATGTTCCCCAATATACGTACACAACGTATCCCTCAGTGCAAAGCCGAACGTCGCACAAGGTGAGTGTTGGGAAACAAACAGCCCTCTCAACCGCCAGGACACACATTCCCTCCGACACGGGTCGCCATGCACGGCAAACACATGGGTGGGTGTTCAGCATACAGAGGGGGCCAGTGAAATAGAAGAGGAAGAAGAAAGAAACAGGATGTTACAAAAGACTAAGAGTGGACAATGGGGAGAAGAAAAATGATTGGCGAAAGAAAGGAGTACTTGAGAGCCCTCTCTGCATCCCCCCCGTCAGGACGTGGACCAACCCACCTCGACGGGTTGAGCAAGAGAGTTTTTATTTGTTAGCAATAGAGAAAAAATCAAATTCGTTCGTTTACCGTTACAAATATCTTTTCTATAATTCGGCAACGAAAATATCTAGTTTTTGAAATGTTAATCTCTCGCTTTTTTAAATTTATTATTATTATTATTATTATTATTATTATTATTATTACTATTTTTTCATCTTTCAACTATTTATAGTTAAATAGTTGGGAAGGGATTCTCAAACTCAAGAAAGCGTGCGCAGATGATTTTCACCCCCCGTACGTCACATACAGTTTTTGACTAATAAAATAAAAAACAAAAATTTCCTTGCAGGACGAGGTTTTACTCTTCAGTATATTAATAGTACATTACGAAACTATGATGTAATGATGGGTATAATACACGAGTGTGATATTACGATACGAGCGAGGAACGAGCGAGTATCGTAAACTTCACACGTGTATTAATACCCAATTTATCGAGTTGCATACAGTACTCTTTCTACGACTTATGCTAACTTTTATAAGTTAAACTTTTATATTCAATCGATTTGTAGCAGTTGACACGCAGAATTCAGCCAAGGCCCCTTCGCGGACAGCTCACTACCCTTGCCTCAGATGGCTTTGTTGTTGTTGTTCCAGTCAGCATGCGAGAGAGTACAAAAGTTGCAGTAATAATTCCGACTCACCCTTTTCGCTTTTTCTCGTATTTCTGGAGGTGCCAACTCCACTTCTGAGTCACGAGACATTTTAAACTAAAGAATTGGCCTGATTTTAAAGGTAACCACACGGCAGCCACATATAACACGTACTGTGGATTTCACTAACACTCGTCAACTCTGTCTTGACGATCGTCAGTTTTGACGAACGACAAAATATCGAAGCATCACTTTCGTTCTGATCCTAACGTTAGTCAAGTGTTCCCTCCAATATCTATCACTGCAGCAGTCAAATAGGATCAATGTGAAATTACGGTCCAATTTATTTTAAATAATATTCCACGTAAAATGGCTAATAATAAAAGAAATTAAAACTGGCAAGCATAATACAATATTAAATGCAATTTTAAAGTACACAATTGAACGAAACATTTACTAGAAAGATTTTCAATGATTGTGTAAATTCTTGGTTTGTAAACTTCCCTGTGATTGGTCAAGAACCTGTATCATAATGAATTCTGTACTACTCGCGCAACTTTTCTTGAACGATAGACTGAAGAAATGCGGGCGGAGTAGGGATATTACAAAGTCGGCCACTAGAGTATTTACAATAATAAATAATGAAGTGCGCACGAAAGAGCATAAGAAAAATAATAATAATAATAATAATAATAATAATTATTATTATTATTATTAAAGTTCTTTGCTATATTATTCTGTCACTGTTTTAGTTCTCTTCTTGCATCTTTGAATATGATATCGTTCACACTGTTCATCTGTGAAGGCTTCATGCAACCACCCAATACTGAAAAGCTAATGCTTTCAATGGGCCTTACCAACATAACTAACTTAATCTACAAAAACGTTTAGAAAAGCCCATCTGTATAACCACGTCAAACCGTGCCAAGCCAAGCATTTCCTACACAAACACTTCAGCGAAATCAGACTAGCCATATTCATCCTCCTGAAATTAGATTTTCAAGGCTCCCAAGCTGAAATCCTTTGCGCCCTTGGTAAATTTCATAATGAGACATTACTGGACATTCTATTACTTTTTTGAAAACTCCACTCCATGGCCAACTACCACGATGAATCTGGCATAACATTAAATTCGCAAAAGAATTAAATTTCTTTTTTGATATTCTTAGTGATTTAATTACACAGTTCTAATTACTTCTATTCGTTAATAAAAGCTTTAAAAATATTGCCAACTACCAAATGTCAGTGTTTATAATGATTTAGCATTGTAACATTTCTGATTGTTTAATATTGGATCCACTATGTAGCTATCATCACTTTTGAATTTATGATTTACCATTGATTTACAAAACGCAGAATGTTCATAAGAAGTTCTGAAAATAATTCAAGAACAATGATGATGTGTAATATTCGTTATTTGTATGTTCACAAAGAATAGAAAAGTTCTGAAAAACTAGTAAGATAATTAATTCCCAATAATGCATTATCTTTTGTAAAAATTTAATTTGTAAGAAACCTTAAGGATTCTACATTCTCAATCTGATAATACAAAATACATGGTACATCTAACATTTTAAAACGTGACATTTCAGACTGAAATTTAAAACTTTAATATCAACAATAATTCACAGAAAAACAAAGCTGAACATTATTTACAGTAAAATAGTCACAAATACATCATTCATTTATTTAGAGTATAAACATGTCTATTGCATGAAACAAACCATAAATCTCTCTCAATCATTCAAACCAACTTGATCTTTAAAATATAACACAATAGTTTTCTTGAAATGAAAATGACAAAATATGGCACAGAATCACAACATAATTCCCAAAATAGGAGTTTCTTGAATTACTAAAGATATGAAGGGTTCAGGAGTCATACATTATAACCGACACAAAAATGTTTTTAGGGTGAACATTTTTAGTTTAAGGGGCATGTTACATAAAAATGACAACAAGCAGGGACAAATTATCAGCAATAAATTGAACAATATAACTCCCACACTCCATCCAACATGTGGAATGAGTCACAAATTATAGTATCACAAAATACACAATTTTTAGGGTTATATTTCATGCCTGAACCCTTCATACATTAAGCAATAATTAATTTAAAATAAACACGTCAGTTCTCACAGATGCAAACAGCTTACAAATGGTTTGAAGATCCCACATTTACTGCACATCTACTAGGGTCCCTCTCTTTAATACTAATAGTAACACCAAACTTTAATATTTTATACCTGAGAGTAAAAAATAAGAGAGATCTGGAACAGGGACACACAGCCTTAAATAAAATTCAGCAACATCTTGTATTTCGTTTCTAAATAGAATTTAAAATAAAGATTTACAACATACTGTATTTACCTGAATACAAGAAGAATTTGTTTCCCTAAATATCTCATTCGGAAAATACGAAGTTGTTTTATATTTGCAGATTGAGCCTAGTTAATCAGGATTGATGTTTCTACACTGCCTTTCCATGTCAAGAAACTTGAAAGCTGCTGTAACAACAAGCTGCAAAGGAGAAATACATCTTGTGTGTTTATAATACCCTATAATTATTATTGTTGATGTATTTTTGATATCCACCATGAACATGTAGGCCAATACTTTTGAATGGGCTAGTGATACGAGAATCTCCAATTGTAATAGTGAAACATACAGTAGTAAGTTAAAAGCAACATGAGAAAGAATACAAATTGTTGCTGAGATTTTGTGATACGATGTGCTGATTGATGAGGCTGCAAATCTGCATTTTGTAAGATGGAAGTGAAAATAATCACATTGATAGAAGTATGCATTCTACATCCAACCAAATGTACACAATTGTAAAAATAATTTTTCTTAGTAAAACATCCCAAACTTGGAAACAAGCCACTCCTACTCACTTTAGCTGTGAAACAGAGATGTTCACAATTCAATCTCATGAACATTAAATAAGGCAAATTTGAATAATACTCTGTTAAAAAATGTGAAAGAACTGTTAAAGTATCAGAGCCAACGAAAAAGAGCAGGGGAGAAAGAAAATTTTGAGATTCAAAAGGGAATGTTCTTACATGAAATCAGAAGAAACACTGATTCAGTACTACTTCAATGAGAAAAACTTTAAGAGTAGCCTAAAATGTCTGATGATGAGGCAGAATGGGAGAAGAACCAAAAAGAAAGAAATAGTGATAAATGTGAAGATGAAGATGGTAATGACAAAAAAAGAAAATTGTGAAAACTCAAGTAATATGTTTTAACATTCTTATTAGCAAAACAATATTGTAGACAATTTGCAATTTTATTTTGATTTAATGTTAAGAATTAGTTGAAAATTTTAAACATTCTCAGGAAACCTCATCAGAATTAAAGTGTTGTATTGTTTTCAGAGTTCACTTATATTCAGGTAAATATGGTAGTTGAAGAGAATACAAAAAATATTTTTAATAGATACAGTAACTTCACAACAAATACACAAAATAAAGCCCTACTATAGGAGCGCATCCACAATGTAATTTAAATAGATTGATTTTTATTTCTCAGTTTATGAAAATGTTACTGAAAAAGGGCTGTACACACCTATAGCATGGATAACAAATAAACTCTTTTCCAGCTAGTTGCTCTTTCTTCTGCAAGTGATCATGAAGGGAGGGTTAAATTCCTCTCAAACTGTCATGTAACAGTAATAAAAGCTACATCAACATGGAAGAGCTGCCAGACGCTTTTGTTAGTTGAATCAATAAAAAAAACAAGTGGAAATAAAATTTGGAGTAGAAATTAACAGTATTTTGTTAAGAAGTTTTTTGTTTTAAAAAGTTATCTTAAGAAGTATATTTACTTCATAATGCAAATCTCCTCACATTTCCTTATGTTCTACTTCTAAATTCTTGGCAAGAGAGGAACAATAATTAAGGATTTGATGCTTAAGGGTAATTATCAGATTTGTCTCATAAACCGAGGAACTCATTGTACTTGCAATCTACTAACCTATTGTGATCAATAACTAATTTTTTATAAAAATGCATGGTGAAAAAAACACTTATACCGCTTTAAGAAACTATTTTGCAATGATAAAAATACTCTGTATTTAACAACTATAGTCTTTGTGTACTCCACATTAAAAGCATAACCTACTCTCTTTACACTAACAAGAAAACAGGAAATGATTTATTTCTAATATCACACTTGACATTCACTTCGATACTCTATACACAATCCAACAGCTTTTGGATTATTTTCCTGACCAAATCCAAATAAAGTTTCATACAAAACATGCAAAATGTCTTTTGTTTACCATTTAAAAATAGGTAATTCGAGTCATACTCTAAAAACATATTTACAATTGAAGGGCTGAATATTTTCAGTTTCCCTATATTTCAAATAACTTACTCAGTCTAAAATATTTTCTCACCAAATTAACCCCAAATTAAGCTTTCGCATATTAATGAATGCCCCTCCCCACAGATTATATTTCAAAACCTATTGATAACTGCCCTTTTCAAAATGTTCCAGTCAAATGAAAAATGGCCTCATGTAGGTGTATTAACTAATGACATTTTCATTTCAATAATTAAAAAGTATAGAGAAATTTTAAAAACTTTTCATTGTTTATCTGATCTTCACATTTTCATAACAAGAGAGGAATAAATTGAAGTCTCAAATTGAAAATGCTGAAAACATGTCTATAACAAAATAAATCTCATTTCAGCAAAAAAGCCATTTTGGCTTTGTTGTGCAGGCAATTGTTCTGTGGTGTGAGGGTTCCTCCCATTGCATGCCCATTGGAAGAGGGATCATTCCCCTTCCCTCCGCCTCAGCTCCCTTCTCACTACACACACTACCTTCTTACAACAATTTTAAGCAAAGCAACACTTTGGGAGCATATTTACATTAACTTATTCCACAAAGGAATGGTCTTCCAATGCTCAACCCTTCAATTCTCATCACTGTGAATGCCCTGCTCCATAATTTAGTTCAAATCAATCTCGGATGAACCTAATTCATGTTATCTAATGAATTTACTGGTACTTGTGTTTTATATATCATGAATAGCACTTCTTCAAGCTCAATGAACAATCTAAATTATGAAGCACTGAAGAAAGAAGACAAGATCATGGGTAATAAATAACATCAAAATGAAAGACTCAGAAATGAACAATAGTTACAAGCCTATTTCAATGAAATGACATATTATACAAATAAATAGATGATAAAGTGAAGCATTCTATTCAATGCCTCGAGGCCCATCTATTGGCATAGTATGTAAAACTTCATCAAGTAACTGTAGTGCACGGTGGAGGTGAACCTGCAAAAAAGGATAGTCAATAATGGTATTTTCCAATAAAAAAGGCAGTAAAAATATGAAATAAACAACTGGGTACAATAATGACATGCACAACATTCTGAATGCAATTTTCTTTTCAGAACTACTTCACAACATAATACTCAACCACATCATTGTACATGTCAATATTAGAATCTAAGTTTAACACTAGAATAACTAAGAATTACAATCAAACAGGCTATCACGCATACAGAAGAGCTAACAGTCAAACATATGATTGAAAGTTTGACCTTATACAGAGAATTTAATTTCAAGGGAATCATTTCATGTTTTTGAAGACTTCAACCTCCTGACAACAACTTGAAATGCAATAAGCACAATGGACAGAACAGACATTGAACAAGTTTCTGGGAATATAACTGAACCAGACACATGTAGTTTCACACTCTAAGAGTCGTAAAGAACAGATCCAACCTTTGTAGATTTGTTATTAACCAATAATTAAATCATTATCACCATACATCATGAGATAAGGTGTTATTGAGATGGCAATACAAGTAAAATCAAATTGAGATCACCAAATAGATTTAAATTTAAATCACCACCAACTTGAACAAAACTGGAATTTCAAAACAAAGCCCCAATGTAAACTACTAGCAAAATCTTGCTGACAACATACTGCCCTGTTTTGCCCTTACTAGTGTACATGTGACTGCAAAAAGCAGAAACAAATTGTTGTGAGATATAAGAAGCAGATTGCTAATGTAAAGCCAGAATTTGGTTTCTCACCAACAAGACTATTTGCAATTTTTATATTGACTGAATAAATAGAATTAGTTAATTTTTTTTTTTCTTTTTCTCCGGAGGTCTCTTCAAAATTAGAGGGTCTTCTTGTTCTCAGATTCATTTTACAGTGGGAAAATACAAAATATATTTTCATGATGAAACTTTGAATGCATGAACACAAGATCTCAAAAATGGAAAAAGAAATGGTGAAATATCCATTGAATTTGAATATCCCTGTAAACAGGATGTCTGGGGTGGAATTATTGAAACTTCAAAATTAAGCTTTTAAGAGCTTAATTTTAAGCATATTTTGTATAACAAACACTTTTGATATTCCAAAGGACTGAGCTGCAATAAGCACTCAAAAGTTGGTTTGAGAAAATTCTTTTATGCAAAAATTTGCATCGCACACCCACATAAACACTCCAGAAACACGTAAATTGTTTATTATTTCAAAACAAATTAATATATTTGTTCACAAAGAAAAATTAACACAGAAATAAAATAGCACCCAATGTATGCAATTCGACAAAGCAATTATAGATTTGTTGTATACATCATATGAGCACGTTTCTTGAGAACAGATGCTGGAATGCCATTCGGACCAAGGCTTTTTTAATTCAATTCAATTAATCAAAGACTTCATTGTAAGAAATTTCCAAGTTCAATAATGTTCAATAATGTTGTCTGGTTATCAATATTAGCTTTCTGGATACATCCACCTCGTAGGATGCATGGGAGGTCAGAATCAGGAATAAATTTGAAATCAATGTAAAATTAAACTTGACACACCAACAGACCCATTATGATGAGATTGTAATGTTTTAACATACAGTTCACAGACTCTGTTCAAAACTAAGATGTACTATGTAGATATTTTCATTTTTAAAACAATTTACAGAGCGCGAAATGTTTGTACAGAGTGTTTCAATTCCCAATACAATTCCATCAGACATCAATTTTTTGTTACATATAGTTTCTATTCTATTCTAACTGATGATAAATACCAAAGTAATGTAATAAATTTTTGCATCAAAATAGGTGTTTTCGACAATATTTAACCATATTAGAATAACGTAATCTCTTACTCCTTTCTGTAACAACAATTATCACTGATGTGTTTTTTAGTTGCTAAAAACCTTGATGTTGATGTGACTTAAAATAAAATTAAATAAATAAATAAAAAGTTTGGGAATAATTCTGAAAGGGTGAGAAGTGCATTGGATGTGCTTGTGTTATTTGCATGACAAGCCTTCCAATCACTTATATTATTCTCTAATTACAAATTGTAGATCTGCTGGCAATTAATTTTGATGCACAGGATCTGGGACAAATGTTCATGCAAGCTTTCCCCTATGATGCAGAATTTTTGGTTTTCGACATCAGTCAATTGACAGAACTTTGGACCACCACCAAGTAGATCCCAATTTACCAAACGTGGAAGAAAAAGAAAAAAAGTCCATCAAGAAAATGATAAAAGAAGACAATGAAAAGGCATCTTGAGAACATTTTTCAGACATTCAATACACACATGCAATCTTCTGAAGTGATGTAATATTTATTCCCTACACAAAGCATCACAAAGAAATCTCACCTCTATCCAACATGGAGTTTCCTTTATGGACTGACGTGGGTAGTCAGGACCCCAGCCTTTTACAAAACTCAGTCGTAAGATGCAGAGTCTTCGCAGATCATCTACTCCAATGCCAGCAGCTGCACTCAAACCTACAAAAACGAATCTGTTTAAGATTGTTTTCTTTGTTCATTTTACATTCCACCACCCCGCTTTCTTATAATCTTTATATAGGTTTCACAAATGTCCCAATGTGGCTAATTCGTGAACTAGCCAACTATGTTCCACTTTATCCAACAAGAAGTGGCTAAGGTAGATGAAGTATGTTACAGTGACAAGGAATAGCAGATATTTGATAAACAGGAATCAGAAAGCTGGTGGTTAGCTTTTAATGCTAGTGAGAGATGAGGTATGTCATCTTCATTTCAACTGTGTCAGTTTTAAATACCTATTTACATGAGACCATCACTGTATTCCAACTAACCTCACTACGTACCTCACCTGATGCTTCTTTTTCTGTCACTATTTCTGTGACAACATTCACAACAAACCAAGAACTTGGCATAGAACGTATTTAAATGAAGTAATCCTCCATTAAATTATACTATAGTACTATACTACAGAATATATTAGAGGCTGTATTCTGACCGCCAGGTAGCATCTTCGTATATATGCCTCTCCATTACATGCTCTTGCATCACTACCTAACAGCCAGAATTCAGAAGGAATTAGAGCAGTGGTAGAGTTTAGTACCCTTCACCAGGGTTGGACTAGCCCCTGTGCAGCAGACAAACTTGTATTATAAGTACAAGTTTCACATAAGATTGCCCAAGAATTACTCTGGGCCTCCTTGGTGAAAGGCAAGCGACTTCACTCTGAGCCATGAGCTACCCTTCACAACACATTTCCGAATTGGAGTGATTAGGCTAAAGCCTTTGGCTTTTGTAATTAACATAAAACAATCTTGAGTCAGTGTAATGCATATAATCTCTTCTATCAGTTTTTTCAAAAATATTAGAGAGACTTTTTTACGTACGAATGGAAACCTTTCTCAGTAAACACGACGCACTTTCAGATTGCCAACATGGATTTAGAAAATCAAAATCAACGGAAACAACCATATTTTCTTTTCTTAAAGATGTCGCCTCATCATTGGATCAAAACGAGGCACCTATTGGATTATTTTTAGATCTCTCAAAAGCTTTTGATGTCATTGATCATGACATTTTACTTTCAAAATTACCTTCATATGGAATCCGTGGTATTGCTCTGGATTGGTTATGTTCGTACCTTAAACAATGATCTCAGAGTGTTGAAATACCTTACTGGAATGATGGAACATTACGTACGCACCTTTCCGACTCTTAGCCTGTTATATGTGGAGTTCCTCAAGGATCGATTTTAGGCCCTATTCTGTTCCTACTTTACATAAACAATATGCCCTCGACGATTCGAAACGGAAGAACGGTTCTCTTTGCGGATGATACGAACATCCTTTGCAATAAAGAAACCGTAAATAGTACAATATCAGATGTTTCAAATTGGTTCGAAATAACAAATTAATAGTAAACGAAAAGAAAACTGTTTTAATGCAGTTTTCCATTTCAAATAAACAATTCTGTGCCCCATTGAAAATGAGCAGTGTACCATTGACTAATGTTAAGGCAACAAAATTTTTAGGTCTCTCAATTCAGTCAAACCTTAAATGGAACGTCCATTTAAACGAATTGAACACAAATTTAAGTTCATTATGCTACGCGTTCAGAATTCTTGCAAATTCAGTCAGCCTTCATACTGCTCGTTGTGTATACTTCGTGAATGTTCATTCCCGCCTGAGATATGGCATATTATTCTGGGGAAATACATCTTATAGCTCCCAGACTTTTAGATTACAAAAACGAATTGTACGAATAATAACCAAATCCCACCCACGTGATTCATGTAAGCCTCTCTTCATTAATCTAGGAATTCTACCATTACCGTGTCTTTTTATTTACGAATCAGTGGTTTTTGTCAAAAATGACTTGCTTAAGGGCGGGAATATATTTTCAAAAAATGCTTAAGTCTAATACTATAACACTCGACATAGAAATCATATTCATCAGGTGACAGTATCAACAGCTAAAAAATTTTTTGATGACATTAAACTATTAAATTCAATAAAATTTAAATCCCAAGTGAAATCGTTTCTGCTGCATAACTGTTTCTATACAATTAGAGACTATACTGAGCACCACAAGAAAAGTAACATTAATTTTAACAATGATACATAATGCATTATTTACCATTTGGACTGTATAAATGAGTATAAACAACCTGTAACAACTATTGTACTACAGCTTCGGGGTCAATGACCCCCATCTCGATCAGGTTTTTCGTCCAGTTTCCCTGATCCATTGAGCAAATGCTGAAACGGCCCCTTGTTTTGCTTCTGGACATAAATGTAACTTCATTTTCTGTGCACGTCTTCTAGAATTCAGTGGGAAATACAATTATTCAAATTATAGTTTCCATGTTGTCGCGGCAGGAAACTTTATTCCGAAGCACAACATGATAAGAGCCAAAATTTATTGCTTATTTACCCTTGAGAATAGATTTTATTACATGGGAGGGTTGTTGTTGTTGTTGTTTGATAAGAGCCAAAATTTATTGCTTATTTACCCTTGAGAATAGATTTTATTACATGGGAGGGTTGTTGTTGTTGTTGTTTTCCCCAAAAATTTAAGTAGTATATGACAGTGTAGGGATCACAGAATTTTGAAAATGTGCACACAATTCACTTTTCCCCATAGCACGTCACACGCAGTTTCAACTGTTTTTTTTTTTTTTTTTTTTTTTGACGTAAAATAAATAAATAAATTATAGTGCCCTTTTATCTGAAACATATTGCAAATTCACAAGATGCCCAACACTCGAACAATCATCTCCCATTAGCCAGCGTCCCTTGACTAATCCGCAAATTGGCCACATAATGCCAGAAACCCACTCATCATCATTCACACAGCTTCAACCAGACTGCCTCGCTACTGTGTGAATTAACCGGTTAATTAATGAATTAGTCATATTTTGGACACACGTAAAACATATATGTTATATGCCTTATATTACAGACTTTCTCTTACCAAATTTTTCTAATTTTCTTGGTGTGGTCTTGCTTTAAGGTCGTGCTCCATTCTCAGGCCAACTGCCATCTATCATCGCCCAAAGTACATTTTTTTTACAATTTCTCAACTTTCTGCTTTCCTAGTAGTACAACTGAATCATTACTCGCTTGTTAGGTCGGTAATGGAATACGGAGCTAGTTGTTGGGATTCGTACAGAATAGGACTTAAAAAGAGCTTAGAGAGGATACAAAACAGAGCAGCAAAATATACATTTCGGATTAACACACCTGCGCATTGGGAATCATTAGAATGCCGGAGGAAGAGGGCACGACTTTGCGCGCTGTATAAATCTTACGTTGGTTGCTCCGCATGGCAGGAAATTCAGGGAAGGCTAGATAAACAACATTATTTAAATAGATTTGATCACAAATATAAAATTAGAACAAGAATACAAAGAACAGACGTAGGGAAATTCTCCTTTGTAAACAGAACTATAGTAGATTGGAACGATTTGCCTGCGGCAGTTTTTGAGCCCTTTCCTTGCTCAGCGTGAGGTTTTAGAAAAAAAATATAGGAAATGTAATAGGGTAAACGTATTGAGTAAGTAAGTGCAATGAAGTGAAGTGATTTCATTTGAAGTGATGTGAGGGTTCCTTCGTCTCTCTATGTATACACGTGTATATGTTTGTATGTATGTATGTATATATGTAAGTTTATTAATTTATATGTTAGTGTATATGGATTTTAATGTTTAGTATAGTAATATGTAAGTTTATTCTTTTGTATGTTAGTGTATATGCATTTTAATGTTTAGTATAGGAATGTAAATGCCATCTGCATATATAGGAAATGACAAAGTCAATTTGTTTGTTTATATTTATTTTTTATATATTATTATTTTATTTGTAATTGTAATTTTGCATTTTGCATTTTTTTTTAATTTCTCGTACGAATAGAGTAAAATACCCTTATAAAGATGGCATAGGTCTGATTTCCTCGGTTAATTTTGAAGTTTCGAAAATTGCAAAAATTAAAATTTTTTTCGCTTCTTCCTACAGCTATAAAATTCAAGACAGAGATTTTTTCTTCAAATGAAATTTGTTGTCCCTAAGTAGTTCTACAATTAAGATCACGTACATTTTTTTGAGAATTTTAGTAGATTTCAAGCAATATTGCACGCAATAATTGCAATTTTAAAGAATAACTAAAACAAGATTTTCACAAAAACGGCTCCAAATTTTTTCTTTAAATTTTTGGTAGCGGTAGTACAAAACGTGCCCTATATGATGACATAAACGCCATGTTACTCTATTCTTTTGTTTTTTCAAAAATTACAGAAATGTAATTTTTTTTTACTTATCTCTCCCGTCATTAAAATTTACATTACAGATGTATTTCATTGCTCAATGCATTTCTTAACACATGAGCTTCAAAGTATCACTAATGAGGGTTTTTTGAAATGTCTGTAAGTTCTCCGTAATTGTTGAGTATAATTGAACTGAATTGGCGAATATTCTGAAACGTTTTAACCAAATTTTCTCAAAAACTATGAAAAATGTTTTGCCAAAATTCTCCACAATGGAAAAGAGATCAATTTTCTCCGATATTCCAAAAGCTTGGTTATGGCCAAGATATTTGGGTTCCCAACATCAAAATAATGCTGAAAAATGTAGGCGTTTTAAAATCATAAACGGGATAGAAAGTATATATTGCAGAAAAACAATAAGTAAACCATCGTGTCAATTGAAAAAATTTCGTAATTCTTTGTTTCATAACATTTTCTCGATGTATTGTAAATATTACCGCAATGTAATTTTTCTGCATTCGCTCGCCTCGAAATTTTGCCTGTGATTGAGGGACAAGAACGTTGTATTTAAACAATGTGTTGATACATTCTAAATACAAGAGCTATTATCTTTGGAATATTGAAAGGCGAGGAGAGAGATAGAGAGAGAGAGAGAGAGAGAGAGAGAGAGAGAGAGAGAGAGAGAGAGAGAGAGGAGAGGAGAAGTGAGGAGGGGAGGAGACGGGAGGGGAGGGGGGAGGGGGAGAGAGAGAGTAGTTATTTAGTCGAGTAGATTAATGGAAATTTCACAGCTATGTTTTGCGTTCATCGTTTTTGCATTGTTTGTAGTTGGACAATAGTTATTACTTATTGGTTTCCCTGCTCCAAAGTGCTTGAAGTAATACTAGAAGTAAAGGCGAATTAAAATTTTTGTTCTTCTGTTTTGAATACTCTTCATGCCTTGTCGACAAGTGGAAAATATCACTATGTCTGAGCGAATTAGCAGATGATTTTTTTCCAAAGCTAATTTGAGAGAAGAAACGAAGCCTCCTGGTGTCACACAGAACAGTGGCATAGTAGTGTTTTCAAATATTTTTCAATGTTTATTTCTCTCTCTTTTTTATTTCTTTAATTATCTAAGCCAATGGCAGGATAAACGATTATTCGATTGCTTAACAACAAGAGCAGAAGTTTGGTTTTCTCCTACTTTGTATAAAGCTTTGTAATGTAAGTTAACAGTTATTATTTCCAGCGGTGGGATTAAGTAATTCAGAGAAGCTTTTGCTGGTTGCAATGTTTCCAGTCAATCAATTTCAGTTTCAAGGTTCAATCAAGTTCAGTTTCAATCAATATCATGTTATGATATTGATTTAGATGCAGATTATTGTGAAAAGTACATACCAAACTAATAATGATAAAATGAAATTACAGCATCATATAATTCTGAGAACTGCATTATATAGACTCTTAATAATAAAATTATAACATTGTCGGAAATAAAATCTTCAAGAGAGATTTCCAAGTGGTAAGGTGTTCTTGTAATTGTTTGCCTTGATGCACTGAAAATGAAAGAATGTTTTGGAAATAAGACATGAGACGCATTGAAAATGCATTACTACTGTTCAGGGAATGCACACAATTAAACAAAATATAGTGTCATAGAGAAAAGGGGTTTCTATTAAAATACAAATACTATGAAAGGCTGAATTTATCATTTCTCTTACAATTTCAATTTTATTTACCCATGGATGGATGTAGATTCGGTGGGCCTCCACGTACAAGATTGGTTTGGGTAGCCTTCAGAAAAAATCTTTAATTAACTAAAAAAACACTTATTATGATAGAATAAATCTTTGTACAAATACAGATGTAAATAAACAAATTGCTTACAAAGTGGAAATTACATTTCTAATTTCTCATTTACCAATGCATGTGCCATTCAATTTATTTTTAAATTCAAACATTGTAGTTTAATAAACAATTTGAATAATGAAACTCAAATATTTTTCAATGTTTATTTCTCTCTCTTTTTTATTTCTTTAATTATCTAAGCCAATGGCAGGATAAACGATTATTCGACTGCTTAACAACAAGAGCAGATACTCAGATAAAAACATTTTATGGAATTTTTAATAATATTTATTTTAAAAAATACGGGCATGGGAGTCCCAAGACTTCTTATTTTGTTAGTAGGGAAATCCAGATCTGGATTTACCTATACCTTGAACGGTTGATAATAGCACCAGCAGAAAAATATTTTATCATTTCTACACTTTTGATAGCACTAAAAAGTTCATTGAGGTGCTTACCTATGCTAAAGGTTACTACTTGGAGTCCTGTGTAGTAAGATATCTTGCATATGTGGTGTAGAAGGTTATATGAGGTGTAGAAGGAACATCTACTTAGTATTTCACATAATAAAAGGGAATATGAATAATTTTCAAATATTTAATCATTCGAATAATTTGGTAATCAGTGTTCAGGGGCAAAAATCAAAACGCTTACATACAGCACAATACGAAATAATAATGCTGCACTGAAGACATAAAAAGTCTATAAACTGTCAAGACCACCCAATTTGAAACAGTGAATGTCCTTCAAATTGCGCATATTGATTTTTCGAAATACTAGCTACCTAAAGAACAGTTTTTAAAAACAAATTCAAGTTAGTTTTCTCACAATTTTAAAATTTCAGGTCGGATCTGTCACATCACCATAAGAGCCCATGTTAAAATGACAAAACTTTACGGTCTCATTACACGAAAACTAGACGGTGAAAACTATACAAACTCTACCAGAACATAGAACAACCTCTCATCTTTTGATTAAGACAATAAAAAAGGCATGTTAAACATAACATATACCTCACTCTAACCACCTTATGGCCTTCTGCTCTGAATGTTTAATTCAAAGACTTCTTTCACTTTTAAAAAAACTAATTGCTAATATATAATAATTTAAAAATTGGAAGCGTGCTTTGATGTAATCATGCTGGCTATCAAAATAATTGCAGATTAACACAGCAGTACTGCATTTGAATTAGTTTGGATTTTTGATGTGATGGCTCATGAGTTAGTAGGGCAGAAATTGCAATATTATAATTTACCTAACCCTTCCCAACAATACAAGAAAGTATGTGCTGTTGTAGCACCCCTAGTTTGTAAGTACAACACTGTTTTAGGGCATGAGAAAAGTACAATACCATCTTGCTTTAGCTCTTTAGTTCAACATGCAATGAAACTCTTCTTCTAAGAATTTAAAAATCACCACTATAAAAGCAGCTTTTACCACTCAATGCTCTGAATTGTAATTTTTCTCCTTTTCCTTACAGCAACTTTTAAGCTTACAGTAAACAGTAAATACAGAGTTAGGAGATAGTCTTATTTTGTAAAAGGATAATTTAAGAGTCAGTGGCAAATAATCCAATGTACACAAACACACACATTAAAAAAAAACTCACTAATGGCAGGTGCTATACCCCCAACAGAATGAGGCCCTGGAATGTGGCCAGCTACAGCGGCCGCCTGCGCAGCTGCAGCTGCCTGTGCGGTGGCTGCCTGCTGCTGCATTTGCCTATGGCACTGGCGAAGATCAAATACCTGCACAAGGCAAAGTAAACAGCTTTTCAGGAAACACTGTCCTAGTCCTGACATTTCTAATAGGTAGGCATTTTAAGAGTGTTACTAAGGTTTATCCTGATTCCATTTTATATATTTTGTGAAATTTTGTAAGGTTGCATCGTTTGGAAAGAAACAATGGGACATCAACTAGCTGGCCAGATTTCTTTTTTCTTGGTACTTCTTAACTAAAATTAAAAATCTTGAGTAGATGTGCATGCAATTTTTGTTTCTTGCTTACAGACCATGTACCGGTGACCTGTACTTGAGGTCAACAAGCATCAATGCATTTCTGAATTATCAGAATCATCTGGAATCTTCTTTCTAGAATCCTCTACAAAACATAACAGAATGCAAGCAACACAAAAATGCAATCATCAGTTCTGCAATTCTGCTTATTATGATATTGGGTGTTGGAGAAATGATAAAAGGAATTGCAAAATTTACAAAAATTTACAAAATGTATAAGGTAATTTCCTTTGTTATCATCAGGGGGTACAAAAAAGCAAAAGTAAGCAGTGATGGCCAGCAGTGGTTTTTTTCACCCTCCAATCAAGAATTAGTCTTTTACAGTTTCTTTCCATAACAGGTGACAAATTGTCACACTTAGTACAAACCTGAATTTTAAAAAACAATTTCTGCAAATGATCCAATGCACGCACGTGTGTGCGTTTGCAGAAATTGAGGAATTATAACGGAAGATCTTAGAAGTAAAATGTATGTAAAATAAGATGTTAGGACATAGAATATTGGCGATAACTACACAAGTAGTTCAATTTTCTTTTTGAAATCAGTTTCCAAATCGTAATCGATATTTTGAGTTGTGCCTCAAACAATTTTTTGATAGTATTCGAAGGAAGATGGAAATATGTGAACAACATGTATAGTTTGATACAACTATTACATATGATACGAGACCATTTGAGTTACAGCATCACTAGTTTGATATGTGGAGAAAAATATATTGAGATTGAAAGGGATGAAAGCATAAACTGAGTGCCCGGCTTGCCAGCCTGAAAGTTTGGCCTTCTCCTGCACCGCAGGCCACTGGGTTTGGCCGTTCGGCCACATCGAGGGAGGGCCCACAAGGGGCGGGTGACTCAATGACATGTAGCAGGAAGGGGGGGGTGAGGTGTTTTCTGAAATTTCACTTTATGCCGCTCCTATTCATCCAATTTGCATAATTGACACAGGATTGGATTCAGGAAGCACATCATCATCATGCTATAGCCCATATTTTTTCATTTCTTTCTGGAACTATGAGAAAAGTTATTTAAAAAACGTTGGATAACTTTTTTAAAAAAAGGTTTTGTAGCGTAAATTCTATTTTAAAAAGGAGTCCAATACTGTTTACAGATCAAAAAATGGTCCATTCATTCAGACATTATCGGTCAAGTAAATTCCCTGTGATAGCGCTGCGATCTATTGATTTTTCCTATAAGTATTTTTAGGTACATTTAGCCTTAAATAATTTAATACTTTTATGGTTGATACCATCCCTGCCACTCTCGATAACTAAGACAATCATTTTAAAGCTGTACAACTTAGGCACATTTAAAAATATGACTTGTGATTTAGAGGGCTTTGGTTGTAATCATTTGACTAAATCACATGCCAAACAAACAAAATACCAATGCTAATACAATTATTCTTATTATTAGTTTTACCTTTATGTATGCACTTGGATATATCTTATGCACAGCATCACCTGGAGCTCTGCCTGCTTCCCGATCCAAGTAGTAACTCTGTACAAAGACAGAGTGGTCACTAAGACATCGCAACCACACGTCTCCTTCTCCTCTCAAATCAAGCTGCACACCTTTTCCAATATGTAACCTAAGAAATGAAATATCAAAAGATGTACATTGAACACACACAAATAATAAAATAGTGGAGCTACAACAGCTCATATTTTCTTGCATTTTTGTAAAGGCTATGCAATATTACAATATTACATGAACCTGAGAAAGTGTTTCCAACTGGCAAAAACAGTTTCTACGAGCTGTGTCTGAGTATACACGCCAGTCACGTCAAACCTACACCCTCAGCCTCACAGCTAAACTCAATCTTCCTGAGGCTTAAAAAAAAGTTAACATTTGCATTTTTCGAAACATTCAGATATTTTATTTACATTATTGCAAAATCTAGTTTTAAAGAACAGATTTCACTAAGGAAAAAAACTCTACCATTGATATTGTAGTTTTGCAAGGTTAATTTTTTGTTTGTAATTTTTAAAAATACAACATTTACCGAAAATGGGACCACCTCCATTTCTATAAGCACAATTTGCTTTATCCAAGCAAAAATTTTATGCAAAAAATTTGAAGTCGGTTTTGAGAATATTTTTTATAAATTGCATTAACTTCAAGCAAAAATTACATGAGAACTTCGTGTTTTTTCAAAAAAGTGTACTTGACCTCCTTTATATAGCTTTTTAGAACAGATTTCAGTTGAGCAAAAAAAATGACTGTCATTGATTCAGGTTGATTGAAATTTTGATGTGGCAGTCAGTGATATACAATACAAAAATCTACAAATAACATAGGGAGGCTGGAAATGGTTCAGAATTTTTTTTTTTTACAGAAAATGTATTTATCTCTCATACTTGATCTCTTGAAAATCTTAATTTAGAATACCCAGAAGCTAAATGAATGTTGTTTGGTGACTTCAATTTGCCCAGTGTAAAATGGAATGTTGATACCTTTGCTAGCTACCCAGTTTATCAGGTTGGTGCCAGTTTGCAAGAAAAAACTTGTACTAATATATTGGCTGATGCGATTAGTTACTTAAATCTTTTCCAGAATAATGGTAAATAATTATAATGATGTTATGCTGGACCTAATATTGAATTATTGGCAGTCGTCATCCGGTTGTTGATTTTTGTGAAGGAATTGTATCAGCTTATGCTATCGACTTTTGTGCTTATTTTATGAATCTTCTGATGATTATTGTGATGGGGACCTGATCATTATTTGGATGGGGCTGGGTCTATGATTATTTCTCTGGAAATGTTTGCATGATTAACAAAAATCTGTGAACTTGTACACTAGATTAGTTTAATCTGATTGTTGATTTTCTAATATTATTTCTATGTTTTATAACAATTTACATGAGTGTATTGATCTGTATGAGCTGAAAAGTAAATTTAAGAAGTCCTGTTTTCTGTGGTTGTATAGTCAGGTGTTGAAGAACTCCATTATTAGAATAATGGAAGAGCATAAGAAATACCCTTGCACAGATCACCATTATACTATACTTTATTTTCTAATTTGAGACATTGGAAAATGCTTGTGAGACAAGATTTTCCAAGTTTCAATAAAAATCTTGCACATTTTATCTCTTCAAATAAGAAAAACTTTTGTAAATACAATAATTCCAAAAAGAAATTCACAAGTCTACCGAAATTCATGAACTTGGGTTCGTGTGTTCTTGACAGTTCACAGTTGATAGCTGAAGGATTTGCCATTTATTTTTCAACTTTTTATACTCAATGAGTCAGCTCTTCTAGAGCTGATTTTGTAGACCAATTACACTACATATTGACCATTGTAGAATTCATGAGTTATTGACCATTGTCGATTTAAACCATCAGTTTGCCTAATAATTTAAATGTTCCACTTACTTCGACCAAATCCTGTGACCGACATTTCCAAATACTAGATACTGAATTCCATTCAGCTTGGAGTAACTAATATTCTGCGGAAGATTGAACAATTAAAATCTGATGGTAAACATGACCCTCATACAATCCCTGTAATTCTGTTAAAAAAATCGAAATTTATTTTCTCACAAAATTTGAAAATTTCATTTGATAGGTCATGTCCATCAGAGTGGATGTCTTCATTCATTATTCCTATTTTCAAATAAATTTCCAACTGAAGACCTATCACCATAGTGAATGTTATTCCCAAGATATTTGAGTCCATCATTATCAATAAGTTGACCAATCTTATCCATCTGTTTCTTTCAGAGTCAGTTTTGTTTTATGAGTAGAAATACTGAAGCAAATCTCACATAATATACTCAGTTTATTCTCCATGGATGACAGTTTCCAAGTTGACAGTACTTACACAGATCTAAGTAACGCTTTGGACTATGTGAATCGCTTTGTACTCTTGCGAAAGCTTCAGTGCTTTGAGATCTGTAGGCCCTTATTGCATTGGTTTGAATAATTCTTGACTTATGGCATGCA
This sequence comes from Teleogryllus oceanicus, assembly GCA_964035755.1. NCBI lineage: Eukaryota > Metazoa > Arthropoda > Insecta > Orthoptera > Gryllidae > Teleogryllus > Teleogryllus oceanicus. The sequence goes on along the minus strand of CAXIVR010000006.1, from coordinate 57,940,607 downwards.
GATACTTACTATACAAAATGTCATCTCAGCCGTCTGTACATTCAGGAGATTCCCAAAGTTCACAACTTAGACTATTTAATAATTTTATTAATAATGTTAGTCAAGTGTTGAGTACTGAGGAATACCTGCCTTTCATCAACGATCTCAAGATGTTTAGATTTATTAAGTCATCTCAAGATAGATAAAGATTCAGGAGTCGTTAGATAATTTTG